>CM046042.1:28341933-28381844 GCA_025215565.1 Flaveria ramosissima
AAGTTTTAAAAATAAAAGGGGTAAACTTTTTTTATAATAGATAGAAAAATGTGGTGAATTAAAAGATGGTAGGTGGTGACACTTGTCACCACCATATTAAATCTGTCCATTTCACTTTTTGGAATAGTATGCAAAATGTCTAATATACCCTTTTTTATAATAAAAATAAGTGATGACACATGGCATCATCTTGTCCTTTCAAAATTGAATCAATGGACCACAATTAGTTAAAGGGTTCTTACAATAAGGTAGGGTTCTCATTTGAACCTTACCATATATATATATATATATATATATATATATATATATATATATATATATATATATATATATATATATATATATATATATATATATATATATATATATATATATATATATATATATATATATATATATATATAGGGGAAGGATCAAATGAGAACTCATCTTTTTTACGAAAACTCTAGGAACCAATCTCAACTACTAGTTTTCAATGATAAAATTGTAATTAATAAAAATATATTTAAAAAAATATAAATCAAAAAATAATAAAAAAAATATAAACACAAAAATGTTCCCTTAGTTTTCCTCTTTCATAAAAAAATAAAAAAAAATTATAAAAAATTAAAAAAATTCTCGTTTTTTTTACGAAATTCGTTTTACACATGTGTAATATCGGGTTTACACATGTGTAAATCCAGTATTACATATGTGTATAACCAGATTTACACATATGTACACAACAGATTGATGATTTTTTTTAAAAAGTATATCAATATGGTAGGCGTTGGAAAGATAACAAAATACTGAATTTTATGGTGAAATTTTTTTGAAAAAATGATGTCGTAAAAAAAAGTTATGAACATTTTAAAAAATGGGGGGAAATGGCATGTGATTTGCATGGGCTTAGATTGGTTCCTAGAGTTCTCACAAAAAATAATGGTTTTCAAGATAACCATACCCTATATATATATATATATATATATATATATATATATATATATATATATATATATACACACACACATAGGGGAGGGATCAAATGAGAACTATATATATGTATATATATATATATATATATATATATATATATATATGTATATGTATATATATATATATATGTATATATATATGTATATGTATATATATATGTATATGTATATATATATATATATATATATATATATATCTATATATATATATATATCTATATATATCTATATATATATATATATATATATATAGGAAAGCTTCTACTGAGAAACATAAATATGTAAAGAACTACTAAGAACCACATAATCAATGGACATAACACCTCGATAAAATTGGTAATACTAAAAGATGATGGTTTGATTTTATTTTTTAATCGTTTCTTTCATTTTAACACCTCTCTCCTCAACTTTTTTAGAAAAACTTTAAATGTTCATATATACAATACAATGTGTGTGCATTGATGCACATTATCAAAAAACTATAGATATCATGATTTTTAAAAATCTATCTTAAAAGTAGTAAAATTACAAACATTTTGATATATTTATATAATAAATATTATAAGAGTTAAAGTGGTTCCTGGTATTCTCGTTGAATCAACAGGTCAATTATCTATCTCTCTGTTTCCGACTGTATCAGTGAACCACATAATAGGTGATCCAGTTGATTAGTTTTTGGAACTTATGCTTATGATGTTTATTGTTTTGTTTCTTATTGAAATGTGTGTGATGAAAAGCTTATTGGATCTATAGATACTAATATATGTTTTCCTGTCTTTTGGTTGTAGTTGTAAAGAGATACTCTGTGAGAAGGTTATGACTTTTGATGTATTGGTTTTACTATCAATAAGATGTTCTTTAGTTTCCTTATTTTTCCTTTGTTTTATAGAGAATACATGAATAAAAATAGGCCTCTCATCAAAAATTTGAAGGGTTTAATTTTGACATAGTTTTTGCAGGTCTTGATTTAAGCAATCTTGCATTTTTATTGCTTAACATCATACAACAAGGTGGTCTATAAGAGTGATAAAGCTCTAAGTAAGTTTCTCTATCATTCTCCCGTTACTATTCAATGGTTTATTGGTAAATGTGTCTCACTAGAAGTATTTTACAATTGTCCTTTACTCACCATGTGATACAATATTTCATATGTACCAACTTTCACATAATTATTACATGATTTGTGTATTAGCATAATAACATGGTGGATTCTTTGTCTTCCTTGGAAGCATTGATATTACTAAGATTTTATAAATTCTGAACTTTTGAAAAACCGTGTATGTTATTGCTTAATTTTCTATGTATGCAGATATAAACTCATCGAGGAAGAGTATAATTCTCTAGTTTTACTGAGTTTTAGTAGCTTATGACTAATGAAGAATACATGTATCCTAACCTACTTACCACCCACAACTTCTTTATTTGTTCTTATGTTTAATGTAACTGTTAGTTTTATTACAATTCATAAATTTTTATTTGTAACTGTGTATTTTAATATTTCATTTCAACTCGTGTAATTCACGTTTTTATAGCATAGTAACTACATAGAGGTTTACAATATAACAAACACAAATATATCACAAAATACAATAGATATATTAATTAAAAAGTTATTAGTCATTGGTGATACAGTTTGATGAGATCTGGGCAGTTGACTAGGAGATCTTGTTAATCACATACACATAATCCTTACAAGAAATATAAAATTAAACATGTGTAAACATGTACGTGGATCGTGTTGGGGCAAAGGATTAGCACTTTGGACATGTCTTTTACAAATAATAGATGTTTTAAAAATGTAACATACAAATTATATTTATAAACATAATAATTAAAAAGAACAACAATTAACTGTGATGGCTAATGTAGCCAATTTTGAGTTACATGTTTGATGACAATAAGTTCGTATTTACGAACTTATCTCATTTGTAGATGTGTTCTTATATATTTGTAGAGATTTTGCAACTTTTCTAAGCATGTGTTTTTGAAGTTTGCCTGTTCCAGTTTTTGGTAGATCTTTCACAAACACCACCTTCTTCAGCACCATAAATTTTGGCATATTTTCCTGACAATACTCCAAAATTTCTGTTTCAGTCGCGTCACTTGTCTCTCTTAGCACAATGAAAGCACACGGGCTCTCTCCCCACCGCGGATGAGGCATGGCCACCACCGCGACTTCAAGTATCGCGTGGTGTTTAAAAAGAACCGACTCTAGTTCAACACTACTAATGTTTTCACCGCCCGATATGATCACATCTTTTGATCGGTCTTTGATTTCAATGTATCCATCAGGATGGATCACTCCCACATCACCCGTGAAGAACCATCCATTTTGAAACGCCTTCGCGGTCTCCTTGTCATCTTTTAAGTACCCTTTCATGATGCTACTTCCCCGAAGTACAATCTCCCCCATTGTCTTACCATCATGCAGGACACCCTTCATAGTCTTCTTGACTATAATATCCACATCAGCGAGTGCGAGTATGCTCACACCCTGACGAGCCTTCAATCGGGCTTGATGATCTTTAGTTAGTTGATTCCATTTCAATTGCCACTCACATACAAGAGCAGGTCCTGTGGCTTCAGTGAGGCCATATGCATGCGTTATGTTGAACCCAATGGCTTCCATTTTCTCCAAGAGGGAACCCGGTGGTGGTGCACCGCCTGTGAGTATGTTGACCTTAGATGTTATTTCACAACGCTCGTGAGGTTTGGCCTCTAAAATAATATTGAACACAACAGGAGCACAACACATGTGAGTCACATTGTGTTTTGAAATACTTTTGTACATTTCATACGCGGTGGTGTTGCGTATGCACACGTTTGTGCCGCCTCTAGCTGCCACGCCCCATGGAAAGGTCCAACCGTTACAGTGAAACATCGGTAGTGACCACAAGTACACCGCCTCGGTGCTCATTTCCCATCCTTGAATCAAGCTGATCGTGCTAAGAAACGCCCCACGATGGCTATAGACCACTCCTTTGGGTTTGGAGGTGGTTCCAGATGTGTAATTCAGCGCGATAGCATCCCACTCGTCTTCAAGATCCTCTCCTTTGTAGTTTGGATCACCATCGTGGATGAGTTGTTCATACTCTATCTCGCCAAGACGGACACCAATAGGCTTGCTAATATCGTCAATCACAATAACCAACGGCATATTCATATTCTTCTGGTGAGAAGAGTTGTCAGTATCTTTATTTGCCAGCAACAATCTAAGTCCCTCATATGCTAAAGGGACATACTCATAGTCCACAAAAAACGCCTTGGCTTCAGAATGGTGGAGAATGGACGCAATGTGTTTGGCGTCCAGCCTCGTGTTTATCGCGTTAAGTACCACGCCGGCCATAGGGACCGCAAAATGCATCTCATACAAAGCTGGTACGTTTGGTGCGAGCACCGATACCTAGTATATATAACATGGTTTAGGATGGCATTGGCAATCCTTATACTACGTGTTAAACGAGTATATGTTAATTTATTGTGGTTGTAGGTAATTTTGGTAAATTAACAAGTTATAGTTTTAGTGGTTTGTGAAATTATTTATATAACTAGGTAGTTTGCTACATCAACAAGCGCGGACTTATAGAAAATGTGGCCCTGATAACATAAAACACAAATTATTTTTCTGAGTGAAACGCACGACTTGTGATGCTTGAAAAAACATTGTGTTTTTTGTAAACCGCCTACAACCACAAAAGGTTTTAGAAACACTAAGGTTGCATGAAACTTACAACATCATTCTTGACAACATTAAGGGAGTGAAGAGAGTCGGCTAGACGACAACATCGCTCATATGTTTGGCTCCAGTTGAATTGGATGCGGTCGTATATGATCGAAGTGCGGTTCGGATAAACCTTGGAGGCTCTCTTGATGAAAGTGAGAGGTGTTAGAGGGACATAGTTTGCTAAACACTTTGCAAACCTATTCATGGTTACCAGTGTTCGGATGCCAATGAGATGAAGACACGGCTGGAGTACTGTCAAAACTTGAACTCTTCTTAACAATAACAAGATCAATAACACAGCACAATACTTGAAATCCAACAGATCGTAACAAAGAATGAATGTACCACAAGTCTCAATCTCTGAATCAGAGAAAACAAGAATAGAAACAGACTCAGATCATCAACATGATGATCTGAATATACATCAACAAGTCTAGATGAACAAAGATCGATAGACAGATCAAAGAAGGGTCATCCACATGATGAAACCCTAAAAGAATATTCGAGAGAAAGCAGAGAATGCTAATACGTATGTGAGATTGAGAATTCTTAATGAATCAATCTCACATACACTCTCACATATATAGGGCCTTCGGAAGGAGCCCAATAAGCAAGACCTCATACTAGCAAAGCCCACGAACAACTCCATTGCAGCAGCCCATAAGCCCAGCTCCATAAGCCCAGCAACAGCAGCTCAGTTCCATAAGCCCAAGACAAGAAACATAAATGAATATTAGAATCTAATAAAGAAAACAAAAACGAGAGGATAGAGATGTACCAGTATATGTTTTAACACCCCCCCTCAGCTCTATCCAGAAAAAGGATCAAACAGTGTGAGCTGATCACATAGATGGACATGAGACTTCACAGATAAGCCCTTAGTAAAAACATCAGCTAATTGTGTTTCAGATCTGATAGGATGAGTTTGAATCAAACCATCTGCAATTTTTTCGCGCAAAAAGAACAAGTCCATCTCGAAGTGTTTCGTGCGCTCATGGAACACAGGATTAGCGGCAATCGAACTAGCAGCACTGTTGTCACAATGCAAAGGAATGGGCAAAGATGTTGAAACCTGCAATTTACTAAGAAGGTTGTTAAGCCACATAACTTCACATACAGCAGCACACATTGAACGATATTCAGCTTCAGCCGAAGACCGAGCAACTGTACTTTGTTTCTTACTCTTCCAAGATACAAGAGAATCACCAAGAAAAATACAAAACCCTGTAACAGATCTCCGAGAGTCCAAGCATTTTCCCCAATCACTGTCCGAGTAGGCAAACAGCCTAAAATGAGTTCCCTTAGACAAGAGGAGACCTTTTCCAGGAGCATTCTTGAGATAGCGAAGTAATCGAAGAGCAATGTGAAGATGCCCCATTAATGGTTTGTGCATAGACCGACTTAAAAAATGCACAGCATAGGCAATATCAGGCCGAGTATGAGACAAATATATTAGTTTACCAACAAGTTGTTGATAACCAGTAATATTCGGCAGAGGATCAGAGTGTTTGTTGCACAACTCAGATAGCACATAATGAGGTTCAATGGGGGTAGAAACTGGCTTACTAGCAGTCATCCCAAACTCAGATAATAATTCAAGACAGTATTTCCTTTGAGTGAGACAAATGCCTCTGCCAGATCTCACTACCTCAATACCAAGGAAATATTGAAGGAAACCTAAGTCTTTTATTAAAAATTTAGACTGAAGAAGTTGTTTCACATTACAAATAGCAGAAGAACAGTTCCCAGTTAATACAATATCATCGACATAAACAAGTAAGACCACAAACACAGATTTATTTGAAAAAATAAACAAGGAATGATCACACCTACTCTGAACAAATCCAAACTCCTTTAAGACTCCAACTAATTTCTGGTTCCACATTCGAGGGGCCTGTTTTAGTCCATACAATGATCTACGCAGTTTGCAAACTCTAGTATCATTGTGGGAGTGAAACCCCTCAGGAGGGAGCATATACACTTCCTCATTTAGATCACCATATAAAAAAGCATTATTAATGTCAAGTTGGTATATAGACCAGTTTTTTTCAACAGCTAAGCTAAGAACACATCGAACAGTGACCATCTTGACAACAGGAGAAAAAGTTTCATCAAAGTCCACCCCTTCTGTTTGAGCAAACCCTTTGGCAACAAGTCTAGCCTTATATCTCTCTATTTCACCTGAGGCTTTATATTTTATTTTATAAACCCATTTACAGCCTATTGGTTTTCTACCCTGAGGTAGATCAACCAATTCCCAGGTGTTGTTTCGATAAAGGGCTTCCATTTCAAGGTTCATGGCATCAATCCAAGCTGGAATTTTTGCAGCCTCTTTATATGTTTTTGGTTCAAAGTTCTTATTTAAGTTTGACACAAAACACCAATTTTGAGATGGGAGGTTGGAATAGTTTAGAACTTTTTCAAGACCATACTTAGCTTTGCTATGAAGAACATAGTCTTTTAATTTTGAGGGAAAAACAATGTTTCTAGACGACCTTCTTAACTCGACAGGTTCGGAATTTTCGGAACCTGGCCCCTCAGAACCGAGGTTGTTTTCAGCAGTAGCTGTCTCAGGAATGGTAGTCTCATCCCTTGCCCCGCCATTGGGAGCAGTAACATTACTGGGCAGTTGGGATTCAACCGCACTATCAGTAACATTAGAATCGCTACAACCAGGCTGCAAGGACCGATGAGACACTTGATATTCGGTTCTATTTTCATCATCGGGGACTTGACCATCATTGTGAGTATCAGATGTTCTGTTTTCATATAGATCAAAGAAATTTAAATGATTTAAGGTATCATGCTGTTTGGTGTGATCAGATTCATTATTATGATTTTGTTTAAATGGAAAAATAGATTCATAGAAATTTACATCTCGAGAAAAAACAATTTGTTTATTTTCTAAGTCCCACAATTTATATCCTTTTTTAGTATAAGAATATCCCAAGAATACACATTTAACAGCATGACTACCGAATTTATCAAGATTATTAAGAACAGTGTGAAAACATAAACATCCAAACACACGAAGATGGTTCAAAGAAGGTCTAAATCCATGAATTAACTCATATGGTGTTTTTCCATTTAAGACAGATGAGGGAGTCCTTTTAATAAGATATGCAGCAGTTAGAATACATTCACTCCAAAAATTTAATGGAAGACCCCTTGAAAAAGCAAGGATCTAGCAACATTTAACAAATGGCGATGTTTTCTTTCAACCACCCCATTTTGTTGAGGGGTGTAAGCACAGGTGGTTTGATGAATAATTCCTTGTTTATCAAGGTAATCACTGACTTGATGGTTAATAAATTCTGTACCATTATCGGTCCTGAAAATTTTAATCTTTGAATGAAATTGGTTTTTTATCAGATTCACAAAGGTATTTATGTTGTCAAACACTTTACTTTTGTGTTTCATTAGAAAAACCCAGACAGCTCTAGTGAAATCATCAACTACGGTTAGGAAATATCGAAAACCTTCTCTACTAGACACTCTATAAGGACCCCAAACATCAAGATGAATGATTTCACCTAGGGCACTAGTTTTATGGTCACTTAAAGGAAAAGGTTCTCTGTGTTGTTTAGCTTTGTGACAGGTTTCACATAGAGCATTATCATTGATTTGATTTAGATTTAGACTTTGTTTCAAAACATTTAGGACCTGATTGGATGGGTGACCTAGCCTAGCATGCCATAGGTTAACTTTAAGACTGTTGTTAAAGCACACCTTATTAACTATAGATGAGTTGCCACAGAAGTACAGGCCATCAAGTTGGTTACCAGTCATCAGGGTGCTCTTTGTGTGAGAATCCTGAATATGACATACATTTTCATCAAACACAACTTTAAGTTTGCTATCCCAAGCTAACTTAAAGACAGACATCAGATTAATACAATAATCTGGAACATAAAACACATCATACAAAGTGACTTTATCAGTGAGATTGATGTTTCCAATTTTGGTAACATGAGCACTAGACCCATTTGGGTGTGTAACTTTAATGCCATATTCTGAAACATCAATTTGATTTGTTAGAAATTTGTCGGTTTGGACCATATGTTGGTTTGCACCAGAATCAATTATCCATTTTAAATTGTTAGGAAGGTTATTTCTAGTTGAATTAAAAATGAAAAAAATTCTTTCACATGAGTATGACACATTTGTGTCTATGCAGTTACCTGCAATATTGGTGGTTTGTTGATCATCATTATTTCTTTCATTTAAGAGACCAAGCCACTTGGAGATCTGATCAGGTGTGAGAGAATTAGTACCATTTGAGGAGGTGGGATCAGATTTAGAATTGTTTGAAGATCTGTTAGATAGAGATCCTTTGTTCCTGAAACTGGGTGGATATCCCACCAGTTCATAACACCTATCAACTGTGTGTCCCACTTTGTTTCAGTGGGAACATTTCATATTCGGATTTGGACCTCTAGTGAATTTCTTTTTATTTTCATTTGAAGAATTAGGTTTATCAAAGGATACATTAGTTTTTGCATTAAAACCAACAGATGAGTTTTTCTGAAAAGATGAGGAGTTTCTATGTGATTCTTCTCTAGAGACTATGGCAAAGGCTTCTTTCACAGTTGGGAGATGATCTCTAAGTAACAGATTTGATCTTACAGGTTGATATACATTATCAAGACCCATAAGAAACTGCATTAGTTTGATAAGGTGGTTAAAATCATTAAATTCCTTTGATGCTTTACAGGAACATGAAGGTAACGCAAGTATTTGATCAAATTGTTTCCATAGAGTATTTAATTTGTGGTAATATTCAGAAACAGACATTCCCTCTTGATTTAATGAGTTTATTTTTTGATACATGCTAAAAACAACCGAGCCATCAATTTTATCATAAGTTTCCTTCAGTTCCTTCCAGACATCACTCGCAAGTTTAGAGAAAACTTGCCCCATGTATAGTTCTTCAGATATAGAGTTTAAAATCCATGTTATAACCACAGCATTACATCTATCCCATTGCCTCCCAAGAACATCATTTCCAGTTGGTTTTTTTAATGTACCATCTATGAAACCTATCTTGTTTTTAACTTCAAGAGCAAGTCTCATAGTTTTAGACCAGACAGTATAGTTATCAGTACCCTTTAATTTTATTCCAGTAATTGTGAGATTACTTGTATCACTAGCATGCAAGTATAGAGGGTTACTAGAATCCAACTTACTAACCACAGCCTCACTAGACTCACCCGAATCACTAGGAACCTCAGATGATGTACCCATCAAACCAGACAAACACAAAACACACAGGCAAAGAAAGCACAAACAAATAAGAACGACAACTTAGATCCTGAGGAATCTCAACCGGTTAACGAAGCCTGGTCAGTTTCCAGATTCTCACCGGTTCCAGTGGTTCGACAAGTCTTAGTCAGGGAGTTAACCAGTAAGATCAATCAATCAGGAGTCAAGAGTCAGATACATACACAATCAGATAGACAATGGAAAGTAAAAGAGAGAAGAGACGGAGCGATCTCACAGCGAGGGTTTCACTTGGCAGTAAAGAGTCTGAACCCTTTGATTGGGGGCTCAAACGATACAATTTTCTAGGGTTTTTACGACCCCTAGAACGCCGCCTTCAGATGATGGATCTAGGGTTTATTTTGACCCTAGATTCTTGCCTTGATGTGAGATTCAACGCAAAACACAGGTATCCAGACGAAGATCACCGGAAACCCTAAGATTCAAGAGAGCAGCGGAACGCACCAGCGACACAATAACGTATGAGAGCTCAACCGAGCTCTGATACCATGTCAAAACTTGAACTCTTCTTAACAATAACAAGATCAATAACACAACACAATACTTGAAATCCAACAGATCGTAGCAAAGAATGAATGTACCACAAGTCTCAATCTCTGAATCAGAGAAAACAAGAATAGAAACAGACTCAGATCATCAACATGATGATCTGAATATACATCAACAAGTCTAGATGAACAAAGATCGATAGACAGATCAAAGAAGGGTCATCCACACGATGAAACCCTAAGAGAATATTCGAGAGAAAGCAGAGAATGCTAATACGTATGTGAGATTGAGAATTCTTAATGAATCAATCTCACATACACTCTCACATATATAGGGCCTTCGGAAGGAGCCCAATAAGCAAGACCTCATACCAGCAAAGCCCACGAACAACTCCACTGCAGCAGCCCATAAGCCCAGCTCCATAAGCCCAGCAACAGCAGCTCAGTTCCATAAGCCCAAGACAAGAAACATAAACGAATATTAGAATCTAATAAAGAAAATAAAAACGAGAGGATAGAGATGTACCAGTATATGTTTTAACAAGTATCTTAATATATAAAGGAAGATGCCTTGTGATGCACAAGGCTATTTTAAATGAATCAAGTAATGTAGAATTTTAAAGGATTTTGTACGTAATTTTCACATGGTTTTTATTCTAATAATAATTCTTTGATATCCTGGACATAGAGATTTAAATTCATGACATTTGTAAGTTATATAGTTGAAATAATCTCTTTTAATAATAAGAAACCAAAGAAATCTATATATAATTGTTGATTAGTCAATGATATATATGTTGTTAATGGAAAGAAAATCATATAAGCATCCTTATTTATGAGAATCACGAATGGTTAAAAACGTTGGACTCGATATCATATCTTTCTCTTCAACATTCTCACATTCTTCATTTGCAGGCGTTCGTGCCCACACACTTTTCCCTCAGCTCCACATCACCTCGATGTCCCTCTGAGATTGCAAAAACTCTAAGATATAATGTTTAAAATATATTTTGATTCCTAATCATTTTATAATTCTTACTTAAATATCAGATATACGTAACTTAATTGGTTATTTGATAAACACAAATTGATTTTTATCAAGGTAATTTTTTTCAGTTCATGCCTTATTGAATGTCATAATTATAGAAATACTACTCAAACACTATAATAATTTAGTTTACTGATTTTTTTTTGTTAAACTCGTATCAACAACTAGAAGCTGTCAAGTGCACCGTCCTATAAATTCTAAATCCAGCCCATCTAAGAGCATAAGTTAATAAAATGTTTTCGACTTATATTTATACAATACAAGTTATATTTTCCATTTCTTGAAAATTCTTCGTTTTGGATCTCAATTTCAAAACACGAATAAATAAACTTATGATATTTTTTAGAAAAAAGTAGTTTCTTATTTTTTATGATAGTACACACTAAAATGCATGATCTTTGTACAATTTCTACTTATTGTTAAGGTCAAATGTGCAATTGGGAACATACTAAGTTGGCCAAGATATCTACTTATTCAATGCTCTGGCCTGATAATATAATATATGAGTTATGTATTGATTTTCCACAAGATAAATTTTTATATACATTATGTTCTATTTTTGTAGGGAAAAGTGTTGGTGAAGCCTACGAGAAGAGATGTAAAACCTGTAAAGGGATTAGAAAATAAGAATGAATAAAAACGGCTAAGAGAACTTGATGAGAAAAGTAAAAAAAGAGTAGAGAAGAGAAAAAATAGCAATAAGAACTAGGAAAAGATGTTGGAAAGGAGAATGCATACAAAATGATAAGCGAATGAAAAACATAAAAGATAACAGAAAAGAAATGGACTCAAGAAAGGAAAGTCTAAATCAACAAGAGATGATGTAAAAAAGGATGATGAGAAGACAGAGAAAGACAATAATAAGAATTGAAATAAGTGATATGGTGATAACACTTGGTCGCTAACTATTCGTGATATGGTGTTGTCGAAGAATCTCAGCATGGTGTGATAACATTTAAGCCACATATGTAGAACTCAATCGGTTGTTTCATCAGCATATATAACATCTTCAGATTGATTTTTATTTTATTTGTAATATGGCACTGTCTAAAACTCTCAACATTCATCATGTTTCTACAACTAATGAACTAGTGGATATATTGACCAAAAGGTTGTCAGCTACTTAGTTTGACACACTTCGATTCATATTGAGTTATTATTGAGGATACATACATGTTGCTGTAATAGTTTTCTTAAAGGTCAGTTGCATACTTGCATTATATTCTCTTCTTATTCTTTGTATTCTCTTAAGACTTCCATCTCCGTATCTCTATATTTAGAGATGCCTAGTATTGTATTAGTTGGTGAATAAAGAATACAACATTTTATTTAGGTTGATTCCATTCCTTCAAATTCATTCCATCCACCCTTTTTTTTTATTTCATTCTTTTTTTTATCATTAGTCACCAACACCACCTACCCACCACAACAACCACCACTAGCCACCAAGATTGATCAGGCTACCAAGATCCATCCTCACCGGCCACCACTACCACCATTGACCAACACCGTCCTTCACTGTCGCCAAGCACCGCCCGCCACCACCGCCAACCATTGCCCGCCACCGCCCACCATCGCCACCGCCATCAACCACCGCCACCGGGAACCACCATCGGGCATCACCAAAGAAAAAAAATGAAATGTAATGATTTATTTCATTTTATTATTCATTTCACTCTCTTATTCATTTCATTGTTTCGTCCATTTTATTATCTCATACTAAATATACCCCTAATGTGTACATAGTGGTGGTCCCCCTCATCGGAATTCGAGTACGAGTTTTACAATGAATAATGATATAGATTTAAGAGTATAATTAAATTAATTATTGTGTCATTCTTAAGGCGTATCATTAAAAATGACTATTTAAAATACTTGATTTATTTGGTATCCACAAAAATTATCATTTTGTCAAAGATGACTTAAAAAAGGCCAAAACTATCAGGTAAATATTAGCTTAAAGCAAATATAAAGCTGTAACAAATACTTGTAATTTAATAAGTTAAACTCCCACTCTTCTATGGGCCGAACTTTATATGATGGTACACTACACACCTTTTTAACCATTAAGATGTTAGAGGATGGTGCACTTCACACCTTTTTAATCATTAATATTACTTAACTAAAATGTCAGTTAATTTTATAATATGATGGTGTTCCAGTGTCACTTACTCATGCCATTCAGTATTGGCATGAAAACATTAACCTACGCAAATATGAATTGGCCAAAGAGAACTCGATAGAATTAGGGACCAGAAAACCAATTAAGTTAGGTATATGTCACACTAAAAAATTAAATCACATAAATTAATATTAGGATTTTGATCGAAAATGAATGCAATTTTGGACACATAAAATTCTTACTTTCCTTTCATTTACTTCGAACTTTGAAACACAAATATAATACCACTAGTACAAATTTGATTATTTGTGGCAGTGAAATTGAGCTTTTGTAGCAGTTCTAAGTCTTTTAGGGTTTTATGGATGTTTTAGTAGATTTTATGAGGTATTTTTTAAAGGTGTTAAAAACAAATTTGAGGGGGTTTCTGGTTTTTAAGGGTGTTATGTTTCTTTTTATTATTTTTAAGACGATTTTATATAAAACCCCTTCAAAAAAATCGTCTCTTTGATGCCTCAAAAAAATAAGTATGTACTAGTGTATGTCTTTTCCTTTCTCTCCGTTTCTTTTCTCTCCTTAGTTTCCTTTTTCTTAATTTCTTTTTCCTCGCTAGTTTCCTTTCTATTCTTTTCTTTTTTTCTTCATTTATTAAACTTGGGAACACAGCGTAAGAGGTCTCTTCTATCCCCATGGAAGGCTCCGAATAAAGAATGTGAAAAGATTGCTGTGAGAGATGATGTACTCCTTGTGCTTTTAGCCATATGCAATTCTCACCATTAGGAGGGTAGTAGTGAATGCGGGAGAGGGACAAGAAGATGAGGTGGACAATGGACAAAAGAATGATCCTACCGTCATCCGATCTTCTTTAATAAACAAAGCTTAAGGTGAGGGAATGATCTCACTAACTTTTGCCGCTGTAAATTGTATTGAAGATCTTATACATTTATGAGAGAGTGTCAGAAAGAGAAAGAATGACATTTCAACGTTAAATGATAGTTAGTTGGATGATCGAAAAAATTATAGTTTTATCACTCATTATTACGACCATTTACTAGTCAGCAATTCAAAATAGTTTCTCCAAATTTCTAATAAATAAAATAAATTATTTTCACTTGACCTCATCTTAAACGTAAATAAGAAGTATCTCTATTAACAACTCATCACAAGGACTTTATAGAATATTATATTATAAAATCACATCAGTTGCATAGATAAAAAACACATGACATGTGAGAATTTCGTGTAAAATGCTTCAGTTAAAGTCAACGGGACTTGATTCGTTTAAAAAAGCCTTCTACATCACAAGACATATACCTGAAATAATATACTCCTGCCATATCTTCATCTAATTGCCTCCAAACACCGTTGATCATGAACAGATTCGCAAAGTGTTTAGCTAACTATGTCCCTCTCACACCTCTCACTTTCATCAAGAGAGCCTCTAAGGTCTACTCGAACCGCACTTCCATCATATACGACCAAGTCCAGTTCAACTGGAGCCAAACGTACGAGCGATGTTGTCGTCTAGCCGACTCTCTTCGCACTCTAAATGTTTCCAAGAATGATGTTGTAAGTTTCATGCTATCTTACTTATTTTGAAACTTTTTGCGGTTGGAGGTTGTTCAGGAAAACAATTTGTATATAAGTTCATGTCCCTGGTTCATGTAGCGAACTACCAAGTTATATAAGCACTTTAAAACACAACCTAAAAGTACAAATTGTTAACCTAGAGCACCTACAACCGTAAAAAAAATCTACTCTTTTAAAAAATATTGGATCATGGGTTGCCAATGCCATTCTAAACCAAGTTATATGTATTAGGTATCGGTGCTAGCACCAAATGTACCGGCTTTATATGAGATGCATTTCGCGGTACCTATGGCAGGTGCTGTACTTAACGCGATAAACACGAGGCTAGATGCCAAACATATAGCAGCCACTCTCCGCCATTCGGAGGCCAAGGCCTTGTTTGTGGACTATGAGTATGTCCCTTTAGCATCTGAGGGACTTCGGTTGTTGGCGGTAGATATAAAAACCGACAACTCTTCTCGTCAGAAGAATATACCAATGGTCATCGTGATTGACGATATTAGCAAGCCTACGGGGGTCCGTCTTGGTGACTTAGAGTACGAGAAACTCATCCTTGATGGTGATCCGAACTACCAAGGAGAAGATGTTGAAGATGAGTGGGACGCTATCGCGTTGAATTACACATCTGGAACAACCTCTGACCCAAAAGGGGTGGTGTATAGCCACCGTGGGGCTTTTTTGAGCACGATGAGCACGATTCAAGGATGGGAAATGAGTACCGAGGCAGTGTACCTATGGTCACTACCGATGTTTCACTCTAATGGTTGGACCTTTACATGGGGCGTGGCGGCTAAAGGTGGCACAAACGTGTGCATACGCAACACCACAGCGTATGAAATGTACAAAAGTATTTCAAAGCACAATGTGACTCACATGTGTTGTGCTCCTGTTGTCTTCAACATCCTTTTAGAGGCCAAACCCCACGAGCGTTGTGAAATAACCTCGAAGGTCAACATACTCACCGGGGGTGCACCGCCACCCGCTCCCCTCTTGGAGAAAATGGAATCCATTGGGTTCAACATAACACAAGTATATGGCCTCACTGAGATAGGACCTTCACTTATATGCGAGTGGCAATCTAAATGGAATCTACTAAGTAAAGATCATCAAGCCCGATTAAAGGCTCGTCAGGGTGTAAGCATACTTGCTTTCGCTGACGTGGATATTATAGACAAGAAGACAATGAAGGGTGTCCCTCATGATGGTAAGACAATAGGGGAGATAGTACTTCGGGGAAGTAGCATCATGAAAGGGTACTTAAAAGATGACAAGGGGACGGCGGAGGCATTTCAAAATGGATGGTTCCTCACGGGTGACGTGGGGGTGATCCATCCGGATGGATACATTGAAATCAAGGACCGATCAAAAGATGTGATCATATCGGGCGGTGAAAACATTAGTAGTGTAGAGCTAGAGTCGGTTTTGTTTAAACACAGTGCGATACTTCAAGTCGCGGTGGTTGCCATGCCTCATCCGCGATGGGGAGAGAGCCCGTGTGCTTTCGTTGTGCTAAGAGAGACAAGTGACGCGACTGAAACAGAAATCTTAGAGTATTGTCAGGAAAATATGCCAAAATTTATGGTTCCGAAGAAGGTGGTGTTTTTGAAAGATCTACCGAAAACCGGAACCGGCAAAGTTCAAAAACACGTGCTTAGACAAGTTGCAAAATCCATACAAATATATAAGAACACGTCTACAAATAATGACATAAGTTCGTAAATGCAAACTTATAGTCATCAAACAACGTGTACCTCATATGTAACATGCATCTCAAAATGGGGTACGTTAGCCATCATAGTACATTGTTGTTCTTTTTTACTCTCCTATTTATAAATATAATTTGTAGGTTGCATTTTAAAATATTGATTATCTATCGAAATCATGATAATAGTGGCTTTGCCCCGATACGTTGCACGTACATGTTTACACATGTTTAACTTTATATTTCTCACAAGGAATGTGTATGTGTGTTTATATATGATGTATATTAACAACCAACGCAGATCTCCTAGTCAACTGCCCAGATATCCTTAGCCAACCTACCATCAATGACTAGTAGTTTTTACTTAATATATGTTGGTAACTTTAGTGTTACCGACGCGTATTTTAGGGTACTCTACTAACTTGTTAATCAAAAAAATAATGTTAGAAATTAAACGAGTTATGTCGTGGGAGTGCGGACTTGCTTTAATTTTAAATGATTATTTGGATTTAATTATATAACTAAGTTTTATTAAATTAGTTTGGCTTATTTGATTAGTTGTTGGATTAATTGAAATCTATTAGATTGATATACATGAATTAGTTTGGGGCACTTAAGTATAGCCACTTATCAACTGATGGGTGGACTTTTGGTTATAAAAGAAAGAGTAATTGGTATGGTACTTGTTTCACATCGGTTATATGGGCAATTGATGTAGGATTTATAAGCCAAATAGTTCTCTTACCCATCAGACTAGTATTTTGGGCTTAATTCTTTTATTTGATTTGAAACAGTGGTATCAGAGCCAACCTTGGGGTGGTGGCCCACTGAGTAGTGGTTTGGAGAGAGCCAGTCGTGACCAACGTGGCCATGACCAAAGAGTAAGTTGGTCCTTAAGGAAGGGCAAATGTTATAGACCGAAACCATTGCAAGGTATGAGATTTGTCCCACATCAGTTGTATAGGCAATTCATGTGTGATTTATAGTTTTCCGTTTGGTCTGTAACATATCTCCTAGTCAACTTTCGAGATCTCCTAGCCAAATAGACAACCGATGACTTAGTTAACTTCGTCAATATATCTGTTGTATTTTTTTGATATATTAATTATATGTTTGTTACACTATAAATCTCTATGTACTACTACAAGAAACTGACATCGTGCCGACGACACTCAGAACAACTAAATAAGCTGTCATTAAAAATAGAGCGCGCTATAGTTGAAACATGTCATCGATATTTAGTTTTTATGGTTTCTAACCAAAATTGAGTTGGGAAAGTTGACGTTTTTTTTAAAACCTTATAAAGTAATAGAGCTATAATGATGATATGTTGTACCCATAGGTTGAATATATATTTGTTCTCTTCTATTTATTACTAATAATAAAATTAATAATTATTTTATATTTAAAATAATTTAATTTATTTTTTTATTTTTAAGCTTGTAGCGACAAGATGTCCTCATTACAAGTCAAACCTAGTTTTATTAAGTTTTTTTGTAAAGATATTGTGACGACAAGTCGTTGCTATTGGTAAAATTAAATTTAATTTAAACATATTTCGACGAAATGTCTTCGTTATTCACGATAAATTAATTTGATAATTCATTTTATTATTATTAAAACAAAAATTGGCATTAATATATAGGATAACTTATATCGACGACACCTATAGAGCTGACATATTTAACCTATAACAAAAATTATACGCCAACGACTTTTTAGAGACAAATTATTGTCAGTGTAACACAATATAGTCTACTGATCTGGTTGTCGAGACTCATTCGAAAACAAGTTAATATATCGGTCTTATCTATTTTTATTGCGTAAGAGTAAGTAAGATCGTCTACATAGGGAATATGTGGAAAATGTTTAACAAACAAAAACTCGATTAAATTAAAGACCCAAACTTTAGAAATAAAAATTAAAACTTTGAATGATTTGTAGAATACTAATGTAAAAAGGAATAAACTTTGAATTGAGTTTACTAATTGATGGAAATATAAACACTTTCGGGTTTTCAATTCCGCAAGTTCAACAATTAACATGTTTCATTAGGATTTGCACAAACAATACTTTAAAATATTAACTTTTGATTAAAGTGATAACAAAAAACAATCTTTTAAGATTTGTTCATTCACAATATTACTATTTACCTATATCAAATTGTCTACTAGTCTTAGTGAGCTAACGATGCAAGAAAACCGGAAACTGATAATCAATCACACAACTTTATTTATAAGAAAACCGTTTAAATCAACTAAAAGTTAATTGCATTAAATAATTCAATGTTCATCATAAAACCCTAATGAAAACATACCAATAGTCTTTCTTAACGCATACGATTCACCGGAAAGCGATTTCAAAGCGAACTAGCCACACATCATCATGATTATGCCTTCGATCTTGAATTGGAGAATGTTTATGGATTATTTGGGGAGTCTTGGAACACTAAAAATCACCTAAAGTTCATCAATCTTCATCTGGAAGAAGTTAGTCTTTGAATTAGGTTTGATTTGGTATTAATAAACTTGAAAATCCACATAATCTAGATGTTGTTAGACTACTGACGTATCATACACCCACCGGCATAGGATACGCTGCCTCATACGCCTAACTTTCTGTTCCTTTTGTCAAATACGCCCACAAATACACCGCCAATACGCTACCCCGGCGTATGATACACCTCCTTATATGTCGCCTGACATATGATACGCCCAAACCCAATTACGATACGCTGGGTCTCTTTTTTGACCTCTTTTTTTCATTTTTGATATTTACATCTTCAGTCCTTCAACTTTCATGTTTTGCTTCGTTCATCTCAAACTATGCTCCTTTAAGCTCTAAACACCTATGAATCAAAACAAAAAACAAAGTCAACTTTTCCACAATAATCACGATGTAAAATCAAGCATTTACATCAACTAAACACTAAAATATTGACTCATGATCACATCCCAACACTTGTTCTTTGCTTGACCCTAAGCAAAGCTTTTTAGTAACTTTTAAACTTTTGTCTTCAGATAAATTCTCCAATCCCTGACTAATTCTCAGTTCCAGTTCAAGGTCATACCCAAATTCGCATACTTTTTCGTTTAAGCATATTTGTCAGTTTTGTTCTTACAAACAAAATCATGTCGCTTTAAATTTAAATTCACATATCCGAGTCTAATATGCCTTCATATTTTTGCCAATGTATATAATCATATTTTCTCACAATACACCTAAAGTATACACAAATCAAAAGGACTTTTATAGGTTTCATTAGGCTTAAGTTAAGGTTAGGATATTAAGGATAAAAATAACTAAAAAGTGATGAAATCTAGACAATTAGAAAAGGCTACATTCTTTGAAGGTCTATTACTGATATCAATGCATTTTGCATTGTGAGACAAACATTGGCCTATCTTTTATGATTCTTTTACTTTTGTGGGGCACACTAACATTGGCCCTCTTTTGATTTCTTGCTTTTCGAATGATATGAATTTTTTCAACCTATATTATCATATAATTTGAAAACGTCCTTATGGGTTCACCAAAAAACGAGCCTTGGTACTTTGGCCACTTTTGAGCATATAATCACCTATCCAATTTGAATTTCATCAAAAACCAAAACTAGAACAATAAAAGGCTTCATATTTCACTATTTTTTCATCATATATATCTTTGTGTACCAACTTGATTTTGTTTTGGTTTCTAAATATTGTGTATGATATAAAAAATAAAAACAAAAAAGGCTTTTTTATTAAGGCTAGATCCTAATGCCTTTATCATCTTTGTGCAGAATTTTTTTTTGTTTGAAATATTTTATACAAATGATTATTTAAACTTTGTGAATTCGATGTAACAAATGCATGAAAGATTCACCTTCTAGCTTATTACCCTAGGTTAGATAAATCTATAATTTAATGTTTTTTCTAATTAAACAACATAATGAATCTAACCATGACCAAGAACAAAAAACCATGTTATAGTAGGTAATAGTTAAAAATATGAATTTAAAGATTCAATCTTACATATTTTTAAGCTTGCCTGGATAAGGACGGACTGAATCTTTAAATTGAATCTTTAAATTCATATTTTTAACTTTTTAATGCATTCTTTCTTCAACTTTTTAATGCATTCTCCTTTGCTTCCTCTTATCCCCACACTTAGAATACATTGTTCTTAATGTATGGTTTTAAAAATAAGAATAAACATTGTGAGGATAAGGTTCTTGTAAGGATTCCTATAAGTCTGATGCAGCCAAAACATCCAAAGTCTCTTTGCATGCATGCATTGAAGAACAGAAGTAGAAATGCTTTGGAAGTTTTACACCATGCACTAGAAATATTCTAAGTGTAAAATATTCCAAAGTCAAGACCAACATCTTCCGAAGCCAAAAGTGAAGTCTTCCGAAGCTTCAAAGACAAAGTCTTTCGAAGCCAAAGAGTGAATACAGATTTCTTCTGAAGACTTTTAGAGACATGCCTTTATCTGATTTACTTTACCATAAAGCTGGACCACCTTTCCGCTACAACTCTATAAAATCACCAACTTACATGAGTTGGTGAAAAGGTCCATGCTTTTGGTAACTGTACATTGAGGTCTTGAGTCTGTGCTTTCTACTTTATGTACTTTTATCCTTTTTGTAATATAGTATGATGTGAGCTATGGCATGTCATACTCGCTAGTCAAAAGGCAATCTATCTTTTGACTCTACATTTGATTTTCTAGTTGTCTAGTCTTATGTATCTAGTTGGCCTTCAAAGTATGGTCGGCTGTAGGATGTAGTATATGTATCTCAAGTACTTGTAACTTTCCTTTATGCTTTGTAACATTTGTAATAGAACTTGAGAAGCAATATACAACATTCTTGAAAACCAATTACTTGTGTTGTTTGCCATCTTGTTCTGTCTCATTCTTACTTGTGTTCTTAGCATCTTTCACTAAAGTTAACCAGTTCCCTATTTGATCTGTTAAGTGTTCTAAGTAACCCTCCTCATTGTGTTGTTATGTTGTAAGTGCATACCCATCAACTGTCCTGCATTTGGTATCAGAGCATTTCAGGCTCTTGATATAAGATCTCACCATCTTAAGATCCCTCACACACACAAAATACTTAACAACTCAAATGGCAGCTATTACCAAAGCTGATATGGAAACTGGAACTATGACAAAGTCTCTACTGATCAATCCTGAAAACTTTGATACTTAGGTCTCAAAGAATGGAAGGCTTCATCAAGTCTCAAGACTCCAAGATGTGGGACTTTGTTGTTGAAGGACCTTACATACCAAGCACCACTTCTGCTACTGGTGGTGGTATGATTCCAAAGGTTGTGGCTGATTACTCTAAAGAAGGCAGGAAAAAAATAGAGACTGATCAGAAAGCCATGACAGCCCTTCAAACTGCTCTTCCAAACTCCATCTATAGAGGCTTCAAGAAGTGCAAAACTGCCAAGCAACTATGGGAAGCATTGAAGCTGATGTATGAGGGGTCTACTGAAGCAAATGAGAACAAGAAGGATCTCCTGAAGCAGTAGTTTGAAAACTTCACCTTTAAGGTAGGTGAAACCATGACTCAACAATACTTCAAGTATGTTGAGATTGTGGATACTCTAATGGATGTTGGAGTAACTCTTGAGAAGAGGGACATTGTAAGGAAGTTTATGTCCTTTCTTCCTAGACAATGGACACATTACTTTGTTGTTATCAAGAGGACCGAGAACCTTAAGACTCTTACTCTTACAGAGTTGTATGGTATTTTTAGTGGCTATCAGATGGAGATGAACATGCAAAACACATCTTGTAACTCCAGCAATCAACTGAGTTCAGCCCTCCATGTGGTTGAAAGGGAAAGCATTAAGCCACAACATCATCTTATCTGCTACCCTGACAACTCATAAAAGGGCCCTTTCATCACCTTCCCAGAGACTCCAAGGAAAGCTACACTCAAGGAAGTCCTTTCCAAGAAGCAAGTTCTTCTCATGCCTTTGTCTCTGATGATGAAACCGCAGGCAACTTTCTCTTCACCCTTGAAGATTTGGATTGTATCCATCCAGATGATCTAGAGTACATGGAGATAGTCCAGCAGATGGCTCTTCTCACACACAGAGCCAAGAAGTTCTACAAGAGGACAGGGAGAAAGTTTTAAGTAATGCAGCCAGTGGAAAGCTTGGGCTAGATAAAAGCAAATTAAAGTGTTACAACTGTAAGCAGATGGGACACTTTGCAAGGGAGTGTAAGGCACCAAGGACAAATGGTGGGCAAGCACAAACCAGACCAAACTACACTGAGAAAGCCCCCCAGAATGAGAAACCAAAGCAGCAAGCTGCAGTTGCTGTTGAAGAAGGAGGCTTTGACTGGAGCTTTCAGGTAGAAGATGCATCTCCAAACCAAGCACTCATAGCAGACCACGATGAAGCCAAGGTATTGGAACATCTTTGTACTCCTGAATGCATTGCTAAAGTCCATAGATACAGGTCCTATAACTTAGAAATGAGATCTGATCTTGAGTCCTTAAATATCTTAAAAGCTGATTTTAAAAGAGCTGAAAATGATTATAAACTAAAGATAGAGGACTTAGAGAAAACCATTTCAACTCTTAAACATGAGCATACAAACTACAGGACTCAAATCAAAGATCTCATTACTAAGCTAACTAAATGCCAGGCTGAGCTTGTGATCAGCAAAGCCAAGGCAGAAAAATGTGTTCTTGAAGAAGAAACCCTCAAGAACATAATATCCTCGTCCTTGCATGCAAAAGTTTGTTATCAAAATAAACAGGGACTGGGATCTTATGAGATAGCTTCTCCACACACAATCTTGTCTGTAAGATCTCCTAGGTGTGGAACTTGTGAATATGAGTTTCCTCTCATAGATTCTGTCACTGAAGAGGATGAAGAGGAGATGGTGGGGAATGACTCTGAGAAGAGTGAAGAAGAGCATTCTAAGAAGGGTCACCATCCCTCTGAGGAGAGCAAAGCTGTTGGGATGACCAAATCAAGGAGAAAGAACTTGATCAGGAAGGCCAACAGAAAGTCCAAAAAGGCTCAAGAGATGAAGGCCACCTTCAATTCTGCATAGAAACAAGTCTTCATCTCTGTAGGATTTGAAGTGGTGAAGGCTGTAGACACCAACTTGAACTTCATTAATAAGAGTTCTAGTTCATGTCCAAATCATCCCATTATCAAGAAGAAGGCTGATCAGTTATGCACCACTACTGTACAACCTGAACCATCCAGCTCCAAAGGTAGTTCTATCCCTACAAGAATTGCCACATCATCTACAAATATAAATATGGAGAAGGAAAGTGATCAAGTTTAGCCTTGTTCACAAAGGAAAACTCCTAGAAGAAAGAAAATGGACTATGTTATGTGTGGGAGTACTTCTTATCTTGCTAAGGATTGTGTTTACAATCCAAAGAGTACTCTTCACATGACCAAGAAAGAAACTTCTAAGAGTTTGGAAAAGAAGAAGCAAGCTTCGGAAGGAAAATTTGTTTCCTTCGGAAGCTCCAAATTGAAGAAGAAGACAAGTGGAAACTTGCATTCGGAAGAAAATTTGGTCTCGGAAGAAAGGAATACTTCCGAAGCACTAAAGCCTGCTGCAGTGAAAGCAAGATCTTCTGAAGGTCCAGTCATCAAAACTTCCGAAGTATTGAAGGTCAAGTCTAAGCTTCCAAAGGTGGTATGGAAGTCAAAGAAAGACCAAGTGGTTGAAAGTTCTTCATCAACATCAGCAAATGATCCATCTAGCATGACTTTAGGATCAATTATTGTTGCATTGTCTTCAACTTCTTTTGATGAGCCCAAGACCAATGAGGCTTGGGTTTCCAAATGTAACTAACTATCTTTTTTATGCACGGACAGCTCAAGACTAACAGAAATGTATGGATCATTGACAGTGGCTGTTCCAAGCACATGACAGGCAATAGGTCACTACTCCAAAAGCTTGAAAGAATTGATGGAGGACCAGTTGCTTTTGGAGGAGATGCAGGAGGTTACATTACAGGAAAGGGGCAAGGTTATAAATGGTAAGCTCAGCATTGAGAAGGTAAACTTTGTCAAGGAGCTTGGGTACAATCTTCTGAGTGTATCCCAATTTTGTGATCAGAGTCATAACATGCTCTTCACTGACCATGAGTGCATTGTTCTCAGGCCCGGGTTGGTCATTCCTCATGAGCACATCCTGCTCAGAGCCCCTAGGAAAGGGAACATGTATAAGATAGATTTACAAGAAACATCTCCCTCAGGAATAGTTTCATGCTTTCTGTCTAAAGAAAATAATGATGAGTCTTTCCTCTGGAATAAAAAAATGTGTCATGTAAACTTTAAAAACATGAATAAACTAATTAAGAATGATTTGGTAACTAGAATACCAA
Source organism: Flaveria ramosissima (assembly GCA_025215565.1). Taxonomy (NCBI): domain Eukaryota; kingdom Viridiplantae; phylum Streptophyta; class Magnoliopsida; order Asterales; family Asteraceae; genus Flaveria; species Flaveria ramosissima. The sequence continues at coordinate 28,367,218 of CM046042.1, forward strand.
AGAAAGAGTTTACAAGTGATGACCACTGTGTTGCATGCCTGAAAGGAAAGCAACACAAGGTATCTCACAAGCCAAAGGAAAGAAATTCCATCTTAATCCCCTACACTTATTATATATGGATCTCTTTGGCCCCACCAGTGTATAGAGTCTAGAAAGGACCTCTTATTGTTTGGTGATCACAAATAACTTTACCAATTCACTTGGGTCTTTTTTCTTAGAACTAAGGATGAGACCCCTGAGATTCTAAAGAATTTCATCTTAAAGATTGAGAATCAATGTGATCAAAAGGTCAAAACCATAAGATGTGATCAAGGAAATGGAATTCAAGAATCAAATCCTTGATACATTTTGTGATGAAAAAGGTATTACAAGACAATATAGTGCACCCAGGACTCCTCAGCAAAATGGTGTTGATGAGAGGAGAAACAGGACACTAATTGAAGCTGCAAGAACTATGTTGTCTGACTCTAAATTGCCCATCACCTTTTGGCAGAGGCAGTGAACACTGCTTGCTATGTGCAAAACAGAGTTTTAGTGGTTAAGACACATGGTAAGACTCCTTATGAACTTTGGCATAAGAGAAAACCTTTCATTGGTTTTCTCAGGTTATTTGGATCTCCTTGCACCATCTTGAATACCAAAGATCAAATTACCAAGTTTGCTGAGAAATCAGATGATGGACACTTTATTGGATACTCTTCTCAAGCTAAAGCTTATAGAGTATACAATCTCAGAACTAGAGTAGTTGAGGAGTCAGCCAATGTGACTTTCAATGAGCACACTCCCAATGTGAAAGGTTCTGATCTGGATTGGCTATTTGATCTTGATTGAGTTACCAACTGTTTTAACAAATCTTGTGAGAATGTTTCAAGGTTTACAGATATACTACCTACAGCTGATCCTGACCCAAGATTGAGCTAAGAAGACCTTCAAGTTACACATCTTCAGCTCTAGTGGTAACAATCATGCAAATGAAGCTTTTACTAGCACATCAATGACAAATCCTGCTGATACTTCTGGGGTTCTTTCAAATTCCAGCTTAGAGGCACAAAACTCAGAGGAAGGAGCTTCAAATGTTAGAGAAAATGGTGGTGGTGAAAGTGATCAGGAATTTCTTGATGCTGATAACCACTCCATTGAAGACAACATCAATGATGTCACACGCTCATTGTATCAAGTCAATCTTGTTAAGTGTGCTAATGTGGAGGGTGAATCTTTCTTGCCAGATCAGAATTTCTCAAATTTAGATCTGTCTAAGCAACTTGCTGTGATCCCTCAGCTAAGGATCCACAAGTCTCATCCTACCACAAACATCATTGGAGATGTCGATTCAGGGGTGAGAACAAGAGGACACACCCATGATGCAAATGTTTGTCTTCACTCTTGTTTTTTGTCCTAGATAGAGCTAAAGAAAATTGATGAGGCTCTAAAGGATGGAAGTTGGGTTGAAGCTATGTAAGAGGAGCTACTTCAATTCAAAAGACAAAAGGTTTGGAACCTACGTCCTCTTCCTCAAGGGAAGACTACCATAGGAACCAAATGGGTTTTCAGGAATAAGAAAGATGATAGAGGACTTGTCATAAAGAACAAGGCAAGACTAGTTGTTCAAGGGTATACTCAAGAAGAAAGAATTGACTACACAGATGTTTTTGCTCCTATAGCAAGACTTGAAGCTGTTAGGATATTCCTAGCTTTTACTGCATCTAAGAACTTCAAGGTCTACCAACTTGATGTCAAGTGTGCTTTTCTTTATGTGGTGATTGATGAAGAGGTGTATGTCAGACAACCACCTGGGTTTGCAGATCCTGATCACCCTGATTATATCTGCAGGCTTGATAAAGCTCTGTGTGGGCTGCACCAAGCACCAAGGAAGTGGTATGAGACTCTATCTAAGTATCTCTGTCAGCATGGCTACAAAAGGGGTACTATAGATGAAACTCTCTTCATCAAAGGAACAGGAAATGACAAAATGCTAGTTCAAGTATATGTAGATGATATTATCTTTGGGTCAACTAATCCAAAGCTCTGCAAAGACTATGAGAAGCTGATGAAGGACAGGTTTGAAATGATTGCCATGGGGGAACTCAATTTCTTTCTAGGAATTCAAGTGAAGCAAGTTGACAATGGCATCTTCATAAGTCAGTCAAAGTATGTACAAGACATACTTAAGAGATTCAGCATGACTAATTGTAAGGTTGCTAAGACACCCATAGCCAGAAATCACTCCCTTGGACCTGATCTTGAGGGGGAGTGTATTAATGAGCATCTCTACAAGGCAATGATTGGGTCTCCTATGTACCTCACAGCTAGCAGGCCAGATATCATGTTTGCTACATGCATTTGTGCAAGATATCAAGCCAACCCCAAGATGTCACACCTGGTCACTGTCAAAAGCATTTTAAGATATCTCAAAGGTGCTCCATCACTTAGCCTTTGGTATCCAACGAATTCTAACTTTAATCTGTATGCTTATATAGATAGTGACTATGGTGGTTGCAACATGACTGCAAAGTCTACATCAGGGCGATGTCAATTTCTTGGTGGAAAGTAGTCTCTTGGCAATGTAAGAAACAATCATGTGTGTCTGCATCAACTGATGAGGCTGAATACATTGCTGTTGCAAGGTGTTGTGCTCAAGTGCTTTGGATTCAAAAACAGATGCTGGACTATGGATTCAACTTTAAAGAGACTCCCATCCACAAAGACAACAACAGTGCTATCTCAATCACAGAAAATCATTTGCAGCACTCAAGGACAAAGCATATCAATATTATGTATCATTTGATTAGAGATAACTTTGAAAAGGGATTTAATCAAACTAGTCAAAGTTAACACAAATGAACAATATGTTGATCTGTTCACCGAAGCCTTTGATGAGCAGAGATTTAAATATCTTGTATCAGCTATTGGGATAATTAACTTTGAATAGCTTTTCATAAAACTTAATCATATTATTTCTAAACCTGTGTGTCCTAAGTTGTCTATTTTATCACCTTCATAAGCCCTTGTTTTCTTTGGAAGAAAAATCTTTTCAAAAGACATTTTTTAGATTTTTTGAAAAATTTTGCTCTCTTTTCTTTTTGGAAGATTTAAAATTACCTTCGGAAGAAATTTATGTCTTAGTAAACAAATAACTACTTCAGTAATTTTACCTTCGGAAGAAATCTCTAAAATATCTTCCGAAGCTTAAATCAACTTCAGTACTCTTATGTTTTAAAAGAACAAGTTTCTTCCGAAAGCAATTTACCTTCGGAAGTTTTTATTCTCTTTAGAATAAAAATCTCTGAGTGATTAAATCTCTGAGTCATTAATTCTCTTCCGAAGCAAAATTCTCAAAAAAACCTTTGAAATATCTTCCGAAGCCAAATTTGCCTTCAGAAGCTTTTTCTTCAGAACTTCCGAAGCAAATAACCTTCGGAAAATTTCTCCACTTCCAAGAAAACTACTTTTTGGGCAAAAGTAAACTACTTTTCAGAGGTGGGACCGACATCCGGGTTTCAAAGTTTATCCTCTTTCATTAACTTTGTCTCAAATACTTTTCACATAAATACCTTACGGTTCCCCCCCTCTTTCACTATCTTCTTCAATTACACTATTCCTTAAACCTAAATTCTCTCCAACCGCCTTTGTTTTTCATCTTCCTTCCCTTAAGCTTCTCAAAATGGCCAACCTAAACCGCGAGAAACAACCCAGATTTCTTCATGCAACTACACAGGCAACACAACCAGGTTGCTTTGTTAAGCTCTGAGAAAGATGAAAGTTTGTCAGAGGTTTGTCGTTTCCTGGCTCTATCGAACTACTTCACCTCCCTAACCATTGATCCTACTCTCTATGAGGATCATCTGCTTGAATTCTGGAAAACCTGCCAAGAGGTCATTACGGATGGGGAGAAGGCACTGTCTGCCACAGTGCAGGGGAGGACAATCTTCATCACTCCGGCCATCATCAACACTCACTTACAGCGGATGATGAAGAAGGTGAGTTTTCTTTCCCAAAGAAAGCTGTAAATCATTCCTTTAAGTAGATGTGCTATGAGGGAGATTTCTCTGTAAAGACCTTCAGGAAAGGGAAGGTCTCATCCCAATGGAAATACATGCTTCATGTGATTATCCACAGCTTCTCAAACAAGCATGGAGGGTGGAACCAGATTCCTGAGGATCTCTCTTTCATAGTGTATGGAATGGTTCAAGGGGTCAAGTTCAGGTACTCTCAGTTTGTTTATACAAATCTGCTTGCTGACTTGGACTCCTTAGAGTATTATATGTTTCCTAGATATGTTCAACACATTCTCAACTGCGCTCACAGTTGAGGGAAACAGATAATATTCTTAAATTGGAACAGATGAAGCCCGACATCTTTAAAATTATGAAAAGAAGCAACTGTAGGCTTCTCAGGGGTAGAAACAGCCCTTGTCCCAAAAATGTTAGAGCTCATTGCTCAAGGTGACAACCTAGCAACACAAGCTAGTGTTAAACCCACACCTTCTACCTCCCAACCACCAAAAAGACAACAAATCACCCTCACCTACTGAAGAAAATCCAAACGAACCCCTACTCAAGCTATTGAGCTTGTGCAGGCCCCTATACACTCACCCTTACAGGAGGAAGTGGACACTGGAGCTCACACTTCCCTTGAGGAGCAAACAACTCCCATCTCTTCAAGAATCAGTGGTGAGGTTCCTCATGCTCACCCTGATGAGCTCACAAGCCCAACTACTAAGCCTTCACTCTAAGTCTTAACACTCAAGTGAACAACCTTAGGGGACAGTTACCATCCCCAGCCTTTAGAACTAAATCAACTCATTCCCAACCTCTCATTCTATACTGATAAAGATTTAGGTTTTAGTGAGTACCATGAGGCTCTCTACTCTTCCCCTACTCAAAGAGAGATGAGTACTCCTGAGTCTCCTTTGTCTAGCCCACATCAGTCACCTATCACTAAAGTGGATCTCCCTAACCCTGTTCAGGAGGTCCATATGGAAGAGGCTCTCCACTTCTGCAAGTGATTACATCATTAAGACCTCAACCATGGCAACTCAACCCATTGACACCTCAACTGAGGCTGTTAATATGCAGAGGAAATCCATCAGCCAAGAACCTAAAGCTGGTGGTAAGAAAGAGGACTTTGGTCCAATCATCTCATCCCCCAATGATTCTTCTGATGAAGATGAGAGGAATTTGAGACTAAAGGTGCAAAAACTGTCAAAAACATGCTCCTATTTAGTCTCCAAGTTTAGTCACCTTGAATCTGAGGTGACTACCCTGCATAATAGGGTCAATGATCAGTAACTTGAGATATCTTATCTCAGGGAAAAACTAGCTGGGAGACCTTTAAGGAGAGCTCAACCATGAACACAAGAACCCGTGAATGTGATTTACCTAACTCCTAACTCACCTATGCAAGAGGTGATGCTACCAAAAAGGGGGAGAAAATCATTACAGTCACAGAACCTGGGAGTTCTCAGGGAGTATGGACATTAAGGACTCACCATCCTCCCTTGCAATTGTGCATACTCAACAACTTCCTCAAGTTCACATTGATGTGGACACTATAGACTCTGTCATTAGGAGTCTCTTTGAAGAAGGCATTCCAAGGGCTATATCATCCCCACCCCAGGGAACTTTAAACTACATTATTGGGTGGAGGTATGATGCTGATAGAAGAGCCCTCATTCTTCAAAGAGTTCAAGGGCAGCAAGAGTTGTTCAGTTTCAGACCTTGAACTACTATGAAGGCCTTGACCTGATCAACACGTTACTTGTCAACCCAAGTCAATCTAGACAAGCTGACAGGTTAGCACTCAGGATTCAAGACAGAATTACTGAAGAGTTCAGTCTTAGAAGGAGACAAATGCAATCAGGTAATGTCATTGGTCAACTGGATGTTGAGGCAGACCCTGAGATTAGCTTCAAAGGGAAACCTTGGCTAAAGGCCCAGTGATAGAGCCTGAGAGCCCACACACACCAACAACTACTTCAGAAATTCATGTGAAACACCTACTGGTGAAGGTGTCTTACAACCTCTCTCTGGCCAGAGTTTGGATGCTACACCAAGCAATGAAGGCCAAAGCTCTCTCCACCTTGTGTCATAAAGGTTTGTGGGTGACAAAGGGAAAAGGATTCTAACTCCTAAGGAGATTGAGGAGGAGGAGAGAGAGAGGAATATGAAGCTAAGGGGAGAAAGTTCCTCTAGGTCTTTAGGCTTTATGCAAGTTGCAATCAAGGCTGCCCCCAGACCAAACACTCAAAATGATGAGTTGAGGGCAGTCAGGATTACTTACCTGCAGACCAGGAACTATGACATAGATGAGATTATATCTCTCCCCTTAGAGGAACTAAATGAACTCGCTGACATGGAAGTGTCAAGAGAGATGAAGGAAGCAGATGATGTAAGGATACTTCTCCAATTCAAAGAGGAGAAGAGACAGAAAAGATTATACAAGCATGTTCCTACTCTCTCCCCAGTTCAAGAAAGCCATGCGCAAGAGGCTGTGGCAACTACAAAAGAACCTCAGGTAGACAAGGAAACAGATACGCAAAACATGATCAACTACCTGAGTGCCACAGGTCTCTACCAGGCATATGCACTTCGTCCCTTGTCCTTTGAGTACATTGAGTTTGAGTATCTCAAACAGCTTAAACTTCAAGTGCTCAAAGAACAAAAGGCAACAAAGAGAAAGATGAGGGAAGAGGCTGCAAAGTCAAGAGCCATCATCCAAAAGAGTATGAAGAAGTCTGGTGACAGACAAAGGATGATGAGCTTCTTGAAGATGTATGGATTCTCCGGAAGGAGACTTGGCCCTATGTCTCTATCCATAATGGATGAGCATATCAGGGTAATCAAGCAGAAAATCAAGAATGGAGAGCTAATGGATTTACACTCCCCTCCAAGTCAAGCTCCACCAGAAGTGGAGGTTAAGGTTGAACAATTTGAGACAACACAACCTGGACCTCCTGCTGAGCCTCAGCAAGCTTCATCTTCTGATCCACAGCAGGGTCAAACTCCCTCTACTTCTGAACTTGTGAGGGAGGAACACCCAACTGAGCAAGACAAGACTGATTAACAAGGTGCTGCAGACCAGTCTTCTCATTTAAAGTCTTCAAAGAGGAAGAAGAGTATGGCTTCCAAACCAAAGTCAAAGAAGAAGAAGAAAAAGCCTGAATCATCCACCTCTACACCTCAGGCTGAATCAAATCAACCTGAGGAAGTGCATGAAGAGGCAGCCCAATCAACTCGAATTCAAGTGGCTCCTCTTGCAGCTGAGAGACCCATCTTATCCTGGACCTTCACAACTAATCCAGAGAGATTGCATGTGATCAGAGATCAAGGTAGTGAAATGTCTACACATGGCAAGACTTATTCAACCTACCTTTGCATGATCTCTTTGAGATGAGAAGATATTATGAGAGTCTGAGTGATCCTGACCATCTGATGAAGAAGGGCATGGTCATCATCATTATGAGGACTGTCAACAGCTGAAGATCTTTAAATGTTTTGGTAGCACCAGCCTAGGGGGAGTTTGTAAGGATTCCTATAAGTCTGATGCAGCCAAAACATCCAAAGTCTCTCTGCATGCATGCACTGAAGAACAGAAGTAGAAATGCTTCGGAAGTAATACACCATGCACTTGAAATATTCTAAGTGTAAAATCTTCCGAAGCGAAGACCAACATCTTCCGAAGCCAAAAGTGAAGTCTTCTGAAGCTTCGAATACAAAGTCTTCCGAAGCCAAAGAGTGAAGACAGATTTCTTCTGAAGACTTTTAGAGACATGCCTTTATCTGATGTACTTTACCATAAAGCTGGACCACCTTTCCACTGTAACTCTGTAAAGTCACCAACTTACATGAGTTGGTGAAAAGGTCCATGCTTTTGGTAACTGTACATTGAGGTCTTGAGTCTGTGCTTTCTACTTTATGTACTTTTATCCTTTTTGTAATATAGTATGATGTGAGCTATGGCATGTCATAGTCGCTAGTCAAAAGGCAATCTGCCTTTTGACTCTACATTTGATTTTGTAGTTGTCTAGTCTTATGTATCTAGTTGGCCTTCAAAGTATGGCCGGCTGTAGGATGTAGTATATGTATCTCAAGTACTTGTAACTTTTCTTTATGCTTTGTAACATTTGTAATAGAACTTGAGAAGCAATATACAACATTCTTGAAAACCAATTACTTGTGTTATTTGCCATCTTGTTCTGTCTCATTCTTACTTGTGTTCTTAGCATCTTTAACTAAAGTTAACCAATTCACAATTTGATCTGTTAAGTGTTCTAAGTAACTCTCCTCATTATGTTGTTGTGTTGTAAGTGCATACCCTTCAACGGTCCTGCAGTTCTCGATTAAGATTTAATCACAAATCGATAGAACAAAATTATATGACTAAGTGAAAAAATTACTATAACAAAATAATGCAAATTATAATTGAACACAAATGAACAAGATATGGACGGACTGCATGGACCTAATCACTATTATTAGTGAAAGTCGTCATCAACTGATTTGTGCCTCCCCACACTTTAGTGCTTGCGTCTAGTGATTGAATTAACAAAACAAAGAAAAAAACACACAAACTAATAGAAGAAATTAAACTCACTTTCGTAGGAATCACGGTTGCATTTAGCATATGTAACAAGCCTTTAAACCCCTCGGTAGACCCGAGTGGATGAGTTGTAGTCTCGTGAGGGTTTTTAATGACCACACCCATAAAGTTCTCAGGTTGCCTCCCGCTAGCGTTAAGTTTTAGGTCTTCAGCCATACCGTACCTGAAACCACTTATAGTGGTCGAATTGAGTGCTTTTCTACAAATTTCTCTGCAGAGAACTACTTCTCCTAGCTTGACAGATTCTCTTATTTACTCAAGCATTGGCCAGACATTGCTTCATTAATTCTTGAATTGTCATGATCTGATGGTTTACCTATCTTAAACTCCCATCTCAGATTTTCCTTCCTTAATAGCTCAACCTTCACATTTTCATCTTTTTCAACATTCTCAAGCTCAAACATGTAAGGAAAAACCATTTTTCTTGGTGATGTTCTCGATTACATGTGAAATGTAAGAAGGAGCACACCCGTTATAAGTTGCATCTGTTACAAAACAATCATTATTAACTACATATGTGATTGATTTTAAGAACACATTAAAGTACAACTTATGATTTTTGAATGTCATATCGATGATTCTGTCTCTGTAATTTATTTTAGTTTTGGCTGTTGCCAAGAACGGTCAACCTAAAATTACATTTGGTTGCTCATTCGTCCTAAGTGGTGCATAATTAAGCACCATAAAATCCACTGTGTAATAGAACTCTCCTAGCTTGATTATCACATCCTTAACCATCCCCTGGGTTTGTTACCATATTGAATCAGCAAGAAGCATTGTTTTGTCAGTTTCATGTAACGAACCAGAATCATATTGGCAATATAAACTCCCAGAAGGATGCTCACACCGGCTCCATAATCCTTAAGTGTTTGTTTGATTTTAAATTTCCCAACTTGAATGGGAATGATTGGTGCTCCTGGGTTACTTCCTTCTTCTTCATCACCTTCCTTATCGTTACTTGCAACTACTTAAGGGGAGAGGTAAAAACATAATCAATATATTAGAGTTAGGAATGATACTAACTGAGTTATATGCATATTCTTTGAACTTGAGGCTTGATGTTAAGGGTTCTTTGTTGTATCACTTAGGAGTTTACTCAAATCTCTTCCTCATAGTAGTTCAACTAATCGTCCCAATTTCTTGGCAATGACCTTATTAGTCTTTCCTTGCACCTATTTAAATTGCTTGAACTCCTTCATATCCTTGGTAAGTTCTGGAATCGCTGTAAGGATTGCATTGTCATTACCATTACTGGTGGAAGCACCTTGTTGATTCCTTTATTGATATTAATCTCTTTGTTGGTAATTCCTTTGATTGTAATTGTTTCTTTGGTACCCACCCTGATTGTATCTTTATTGTGGACTTTTATATTGGTTTCTTCTTTGATTTGATACCTAAAAAGGAGGGTTCAATTGGTTAGTATTGTTACCATATTTAAGGTTTGGGTGATTTCTAAGACTGGGATAATAGGTGTTAGAATTCATATCATAAGTTTTCTTTTCTCCTTGGCCGTGTAATTGATGTACTTCTTCACTCTTCCTAGAATTCAAGTAGCATGTGATCGATGTATGGCCGATGTCATTACACGTGTCACACACTTCATATTCACTAGATATGTTCGGCATGCCACTCTTCCCAACTTTAAGGCTCACAATTTCTCGTTCTAAAACCACAATCTATCCATGGCCACATGATCATTCACCATCTTCATATTAAAACCACTCGACCTCTGCTTGATTGTGCCCGCTTCTTAGAGATTACGCTTATCCTCTCTAATATGTTCTAATCATCGTCCTCATGATTTATGGTTAATGTTCCAGCACTTGTGGAGTTCACATCTCTCGCATCTTTCGGCGAAAGGCCATTATAAAAATACGATATTAATTCCTAGTTAACTATCCGATGATATTGATATGTTCTTAGCATCTTCTTAAATCGGTGAAAAGCTTCATGAAATTGTTCCCCAGACTGTTGTGTAAAGCCTCGAATGCCTCTCCTTGCATCACTTGTTCTTTGAAAAGTATAATATTCATCTAACAGTTGTTGTTGCATTTGTACCCATGTGCAAGTACTTGCGTAGGGCAAAAATAAAAACCATTGCTTGGCCTTGTCTTTAAGTGTAAAACATGTCATAGACCAAATATTTAATAGTTGCAATAAGATTTTATTTTTTATAATTTTTATTGCATCCTTTATATTTAGTAAATATTATGTTGGTTGTGTGAATCAAGCTTAGACACATGGTTGTGTTATTAATTTTATGGTTTTTAAGTGTTTATTAATTATCTTTTATTATTGGCTTATTTGGAAGCCTTATGTAATAGATTAGGTTATATCAATTTATTGTAAATTGTATATTGTAACCGAATCAAAATAAGGCAAGATGAAGATGAAGAGAACATGATGACTTCAGTGTCATGATGAAGATTATAAAGCAAGTGGGAGCGACATGAAGACCGAGAGTTATGTCTTATGTCACATTGACTAGTTTGATTTTGTTATTGGCTCTAATATAATTAAACAGTAATAAAACATGATTTTCACATGTAAGTTTGTGGTTGTTTTATAACGTTTAGGGTAAATATGTTTTGTAATAAAATAATAAAACAATAAAATGGTATAACAGAATTGTTTTTGATCTATAACCAGTATAAAACTAAATAAATCTATTGCAAAATTGATATGTCCATGTCACCTTATTTTGGGACACTTGAATAGATATACTCGAATCCTTGAATGCATGTGCCTTACCCGTACACTTTAGCCTACGGATGTCTGAACAATGTGGTATCATGTTTCCCGGGTGTCTTGTTTTGTTAATAGAAAATAGTGAAACATGGATCTCAATCCTTTAAGAAAATAATTATATTCTTAAAAGGGTCATTATTTAATTAAAGGCTTCAAACATAAAAAATACTAAATCAAACTACTTTGTATTGTAAATGTCTATAAATGCTAATAATCCCACCCACTCTATCTAATCTCTTAAGTTTATTCCAGATAAAGAGAAACTCAACCACTCTAGCTTCATTAACTGGTACTAAAATTTAAGAATTGTTTAAAGTTGACATAAAACTCTCTATTCTTGAGAATCTGATTACTGATCAAACTGCTACTAAACCCAAGTTGTTAAGATCACAGGAGAAACATGTTGATAACTCTCTTGAAGTATCATGCATTAAGTTAGCAACCAAGGTTCCAAAACTCCAAAGGATTTGGAAGACTTGACAACCTATTACATGATTGGTCAGCTAAAGGAATTGTTCCAACAGCAAGCTTATCATGAGATTTTGAAAATAACGACATTGATCATACTATATAACATGTTAGGAAGGTTCTTTGATTAGAACTTAGTACTAAAGATGAAGTGCTAATATGATCAGCTAGAAAGGTTAGGTTTCCCTTAAACAATAAGTTTCCTATGGATACAGTCCTCAACTCACCGCCCTAAGTATATGATCAGTTCATCATTATAGATGAACTATAATATGAATAGATGAAAATACTCTATCCTAAAGCCACATAAGATGCTTATAGCTACTCAAATGCAGAGCGAGGGTACCATGAGTCATGACATTCATCTTCTTGATATTGTGTTTTTGGAATATAGCTTGCTTGACCTCTTGGTCTTCTATAAAGTAGCCTACCATTTACGTTCAAATGTTGAGGCCAAATGTAGGGGTCTTGCAAATATGGTCGTCAAATGAACTTGGCTTCACACCCTCCTACTAGAGTTATGGTGGTGTATAAAGTGTATGTAGAATTTTAGTGAAGTTATTTCACCCAATTGGGTTTTAATTTAAGAAACAATATGTCACAACCTGAGTTTGGGTTACCTCGAGCCTTGTGAACCGATTAAGATTGTTTTATTATTTTATTCAAAAAATATTTTTAAATATACTTTTGTAGTAGAAATTCTTTTAATAATAATATCGTAATATTATTAAGAATTCAAGTCAAATTTTATAACTTAATTATTTACATAATCAAGCATTAGAAGATTAATTTATATTAACCATGGTAGTTCAACGGGATGAAATACACATTGAGTTCTTTCATTGTATATTGATAATAATATGTTATTAGGTCCTCTATGGGACCATTAATGCCTAAGGAGTTGTGACACCCGGCATTTTCCGGTCACTTTCCGATCAACACGAACATGGTTTTCCGATCATACATTCATGCATCTAATGTTCTTTACTAAAATGCGTCATTTAATGCACAAACATTCACGAACCTTTCACGTAACAATAATTCGAAGAATTGCCGAATCGTACGCGCGTTTGTCCCGAACGTTGATGATTTGTCAAAATGGTTTTCAAACAATCATAATTGGTGTGAAATTATGTGTTGTATGATTATGTGATTAATTATGTAGCCTGTTGTGAAAATTGAGAATTTTCTGGCATTTACGCGTTTTTCCTCATTTTCGGCTTCTAACGCCAAAGTATTATAAAAATACCTTTGAACTAGAAAAATAAATATAATTTCATGTTATTAATATTTTTTTGATGTATGTGAGCATTTGGTGGTTTCAATCTAGAAAAAGTTTAATCACGTAGCTTTAAAACGATTTTTATAAAAGATAGGGGTTTTTCTTGTAAAAAAAAGTATAAAACCGAACCCCCCAACCCTAATCACCATTTGTCCGTCCCAATCACCTTCCCCTTCATTATTTTAGTTGCAAATCACCCACACACATAAAGCACACCTTCTTTGATCTTGTTCTTGAATATTGGTGGTGATTTTAATCGTTTCTTGCATCAAACGCGTACTAGGGATCATCATCTAAGTATTTCAAGTAAGTTTTTACGTTCGATTTCATGTTCTTTGATCTTTTGTGATGAACATGAACCCTATATTATCCAAACAAGTAAAATCTCGAAATTGATTGAAATTGATGATTGATTATGTGTTAGTATTTGTTATAATGATGTTTGTACGGATTGGTTTTGTGAAATTGTGTTGTTTTGATCAAAACCCGAGACTTACTTATAATGGAAACTTTAATTTGAGGTTTTTATAGAAATTGTATGATATTTATGAAATTGGATTGAATTTATGGTTCTAGGATGTTAGTTGATGTTAATGGATGAAAAGTCATGTTTTAAACTTTTGATTTTGGCTGTGTTTTCGGGTACTTTCCAATAATGAAAACTTTTTGGCTACTTTGGTTTATAGATGGTGATTTATGCAAGTTTGATTAGTTGTGGTGATTGTTATATGATGTTTAGAACATAAGAATGAATTAGGAATAATCGAATTATGAAAAACGCTTTGTATGAACATGCTTGCTATTGAAACTTTTGTGTCCTGATGTGTATGATGAGTATGTGTAAGGCCCCGTTCCCGGGACGCCTACAGTTGGTCATTCATCGCACGTAAAACATATAATTACATATAGCTTTCATGAAACATCGCTGCGGAATTATCAAAATAGACATCTCATTTCATTATAAAAGCTTTTGCCAAATAATACATCGTTAACCAGTTACAAAATACATTGTTGCATTACATCACAAAAGCCTTATATAAATGGATGCCTTCCCAAAAGACCTGAGTAGCCTTGCAGCGCCATCCTCAGCAACATTACCTGCCAACTGGAAATACATAAAAAGTCAGTGTTGCTGAGTGAGTTCTAGTTTTATAATAAAACATACTTTACTATCATTAAAACCGTTCGTTACTTTTGCATGATCACACATCATATGTACACATAGACAATATCATTATTATCTTCATCATTCATTCATTCTTTAACTTTTACATTCTTTTATCATTACAACTTTTCCTTTCCATCAAACCATAAACCTTACCCTTCTGTTCATGATACTGGACCTAGGCCTATCATAGACCTTCTATAACGGTGCACCGCACCTCATGGCCACAACATCTAAGGTAAAGTTTAGGTGTACCATTTCCATATGCAATACCTTTCTGTTCATGGTTCTGGACCTAGGCCTATCATAGACCTTCTATAACGATGCACTGTACCTCGTGGTCACAGTACCTATGGTATGCAGCAA